>CM074736.1:31896866-31924567 GCA_037367245.1 Phrynocephalus guinanensis
CAAACACCATTAAAGACCACTCTAATCACTATGGGCTCAAAACAAACAGTCTGGTCAGTATGTAGTAAAAGCATATTCTTAGATCAAACTTCAGAAATACGGTATAAATTAAGTATGCTTTTGTACTAGCTACTATATACCAGTTTCCTTTAATGCTTAGTGGGAATTGTTCTTAAACATTTAATTTTTTGGATACATGCCCTTCTCCTCACCTCCAGGCACTTCTACTCACTGTTCAGTAAACATATTCAAACTCCAGAAAGAAATGTGAACAAATCCTTGTGAAAATGCAGAGAAATAATAGAGGTTACAGTAGAGAGCGGTAAAACGGAGAAAAGCCAAGGGGGAATCAAATCAGTGTGCTTTCTAGAGAGTTCACAGAAATAGATTAAAACATGTTAAAATGTGTTGTTAAGTAGTCTTTCCTCTTAATGAAATCACTGGTAACCAATAAGCAAGGTATAAATTTAAAACTAGAAGTACTATTTGCTGATGAGACTTTAGAAAAGCTTAGGAAAAATATGTTTTTGAGTCAAGGAATCCAATTTCATGACGCCTCAAGTATGTTCCATGTTTTCTTCAAAGGATAAGAGACAATGTAATTTGATCACATATGCAAGAGCCTGCACTGTATTGATTATTAAGTTTCCCCTGAATGTGCCTTGGATAACAGTGATTCTCTAGTTTTTCTATTTTATAGATTTATTAACATTAAAATATATATTACCTATCTCAGTTCCCAGGTAGAAGTGACCTACATCATTTTCCTCTCTGATTTTCTATTCTCCACCTTAATCTACTGATTTTATGCATAGCTCTAAAAAAACACCATTATTGTCCCTCAGTGCTCTTCCATTACAAGGATGCAACATCCCTCTTAAAAGTGCCTAAGCTAGTTTCCTGACCCCTCCTAGTTGGTTTCACTGTAAGTAGCTGCTCCTGCCCCATGGCCTTGATACCGTGTGTTGCAGCTTTTTTTTTATTCAGATGCTGGCAGTGACTGCCTCCCAAAAAAACTGTGCAACACCATCCACTCTTCCTTCAAATAAATCCTTAAGTCCCCACCTGTTCTATCAAATCTTTAGTTTCCACCTCCAAATGTAAATAAAGCTCAAGACATCTAATTAGAGATGGGGGAGCTTTCTTCCTCTACTTACTTGTGCCTTCACTTTGCTTCCTTTTTCACTTTTTTGCTATTTCAGATTTTTATGTTGTTGGCTTCCTGATAGAGTGGCCTGACCTCTAAAATATAATGAACACTGATACTGTAACAGTATCTATGGTGGCAACATAATAACTGCATAAACAGGTCAATTCTGACTCCTTTTCAGAGTTTGAGTTTGAGAATAGAGATGGGACGAATCAGAAAAATGGTTATTCATTTTGATTTGTGATTCATCAAGGTGAAGGAATCACAAGAAATGTACACATTTTAAATGGTGAATTGAACCAATCTGTATATTTGTTGTTGTTGTTTTTTTGCTTTAAGATCCTAAAATGGCTTCCAAAACACCTAGGAAACCAAATTTGCAAGAAAGCTTCCCCTGACTCTCCCCTACAGTTTGGGTTCCAGGTGTCTGAATTATGTACAGTACGCCCAAATAGGCTCCCCAAGAAAGTGACACACACCCCCAGGCACCCGGAGACAATTTGCAGGAAAGCATCCAACGACTCTCCTCTACATTCCCTCCATGTTTGGTAACAATTGGGTTACAGAGATCTGAGTTACACACCCACAAATTGAGCCTCTCTAGGGAAGTGTTCTTTAGCAACTGGCCTGGAGAAACCCAAACCACACCAAACTTGGGAGGAATTGTAGAGAAGACTCAGAGGAAGCTTCCTGACCAGTTTGGTGTCTCTCTAGGTACATTGGTGGGACATTTTTTAAATTCTCCCCCCCACCACACACACACACAAAAATTGCTTATAGGGATGAGGTAGAGCGGTTGATTGAGTGGTGCAGAGAGAATAACTTGCTTCTGAACACATTAAAAACTAAGGAGCTCATAATAGATTACAGGAAGAAGAAAACAGATCTTCAACCACTATTCATCAGTGGGGACTGTGTAGAAAGGGTGACCGACTTCCGTTTGTTGGGAGTCCATATTGAGGAGAATTTAACCTGGAGTGTAAACACCTCTGAGCTGCTGAAAAAGGCCCAACAGAGACTGTACTTTCTGAGAGTGCTCAGAAAGAATAACATCACTCAGAGACTATTGGTGTCTTTTTATCGTTGTGTAGTAGAAAGTGTACTGACGTACTGCATATATGTGTGGTATGCCAGTTGCACGGTGACTCAGAGGAAATCACTCCAGAGGGTTATCAATATGGCACAGAAGATCATCGGATGCCCACTCCTCACAATGGAGGAATTACACAGCTCCCACTGTCTTAAGAAAGCTCAAAATATTGTAGGAGATATTTCTCATCCTGGACACTCTCTGTTTGTACCATTACCATCAGGAAGAAGGTATAGATCTATTAGAACAAGGACAGAAAGATTCAGAAATAGTTTTTACCCAATAGCAGTAACCATGCTAAATTCTGTTAAAAATTAAGTTGACGGGTAATATTAGTGTTGAATGTGTTACACATATATTGTATGGGGGATTGTGTATGGCTGTTTTTTTTTTAATTGTAGTTTTTATGGATTGGGTATGAATGTTGTCAGGTGAAAGAGTGTAGGGCTGTGTGTGTTTTTATGTCAGTTTTAAATGAGTGTAAGTGATGTTCAGCGTGTGAATGTTGGAGTATGTGTACAGATGGTTTGTTCTTAATTGTAGATTTTACGTCTTGAATTTTTATGCTGGGTTGTGTGAATGACTGACTGGATGGCACTTTTAATCTCGTTGTATTTATACAATGACAATAAATTGCATTCCATTCCATTCCATTTCTCCCCCCCCCCCCCAGTGGAGAGCATGTGTTTTTGCATTAACCTCCTGCTTCAAACCCATCTCTGGCCAACCAGGAGGAGCCTTGTGCTTGGAAGAGCCAATAGAGATTATGGTTGTAAGCAAGAGGTGCCCACACCATGCAGCTCTTTCTTTAAATCAGCCTGTAAAGTCCAGCTCCATCGGACCATGCTCCTCTGTGAAGCCTGGCCTCCATCTTGCCAAGTGAACTTTTAAGAACTCTCTCCTGGCAAATTACATCCCTTGCCATGTTTGGACTTTTATACCTGCTTTGAAAAAGAGGGCCTGTGCTCTCAAAAGCTCAGCAACTTTTTTTTATTTTTCTACTAGCAGCCTATGAAGGTATCACCCATAGTCTAGTTTTAATTTTCTAGGTACCTGGTAAAAACTTTCCTGGGGGACCCTCTTCGTGGGTGCATAACTCAGACACCCCAAATCCATCTTGGAGGGATGGTAGAGAAGAGCCAGGGGAGGGATCCCTGCAAATTATGTGCCTCACAGTCTACTGAATTAAAAACTGCCAAAAATCCATTAATTATTATTCAATGGGGGTAACAATTCATACACATACAAATTGATGAATTAGCGATTTTTGAACATATTTTGCAATTATTCATATTGATTCATACCCATATCTAACTGACAGTACATACATCACTTTGCCACTTCATTTAATTATTTTAAGCATGAATTACTGAGCCTCGTGGTGCAATGGTTAAATGCCTGTACTGCAGCTAAAACTGTGCTCACAACCTGGGGTTCAATCCCTGTTAGCAGGCTCATGGCTGACTCAGCCTTCCATCCTTCTGAGGTTGGTAAAATGAGTACCCAGCTTGCTGGGGGGGGGGGAATATATAGCCTGCATAATTAAAATTGTAAACAACCCAGAGAGTGCTTGAAGTGGTATGGGGTGGTATATAAGCAGAACACTTTGCTTTACTAGTCCCACTGTGATGAAACTCTGTCCATAGCTTTACAGTACCTTTTTAAAGTATTTTTCTCTAATTTAAGAAATTACAAAGACCACATAAATTTCTGTGTGTTATTTAAGGGATATGCTAATTCTACTTTTTAAAATACAGTCTCTTCTAAACAAACAAGATCAGTATCTGACTTAAGGCATAGCTCAAACTAGCCAAGATGGCTGAAGGTTGGCTGAGCACACATGAATGCTGTGTGAATCTAAACTCTTCTAAAATCAAGGATAGTGGAAATTACTCAGGACTAACCTGATCTTGGCCTAACTTTGTGCTGGCACAGTGACTGTCACTCTGTGCTAAGAGAGGTTTTGATCCAGCATAACTCAGCTCATTCGAACTGCTCTCCTTTTTCTCATCCTTTTTTTGGGGGGGGGGGGGCAATTCTGCTGCCTGATTTCAGTCAGAACAGATGTTCTAAAACTCAACTGGCACCAAAGGTTCTGCCAACACAAGGGACTACTTCCCATTCCAAACTCACTTCAGACAGCACTTTCATTTCTAAGCCCACAGCCAGTATAATTTTCCTCACATGCTTTAAGATCATTCATTTCCGACCAACTGCACAGTTCATTCTCAAGGCTGTTTTCAAATACTGTAAATGTAAATATTGTAATTTTTTTTAAAAAGACACCTTCTGAGCTATGACAGACACAAATAAAAGTATTACAACTCCAGGAAAGACAAAAACTCAGTACCCAAAGGCAAACAAATCAACAACTTCATACATTCTCTTTAAAACAAAAGCAGAGCCCTTCTGGATCAGTCCCTAATCCTACCTGATCTAGCTTTCTCTTGACATGGTGGCCAACCGGTTCCCTACTGGAAAGCCCACGGAAAGCACAACAGCACTGTCTTGCTAACGCTTCCAGGCAACTGGAACAGACAGACGTACTGTTTGCTACTGAGAGCAATATGTATCCATCGTGATGGGTAACCACTGGTAGCTCCACTTTCAATTATCCAATCTCCTCTTAAAGGAGTCCAAAAAGCTACCACTACATTTTTGCAACAATGGATTTCATAGTTTAACTATGAATTGGGTGCAAAAGTACTTCTAGTTATCTGTCACAACATTTAGCTTTCGTTGATGTCCATTCTACTTTTATGACACAGAAAAGTGTCTTCCTCTCCAGCTTCTCGGCACCATCCATAATTTTAATTGAGATTTAATTGAGGTTGAAAGTTCATGGGGTCCAGACAAGTCCACTCCCTCTCCAGCACCCTCCTCCTTCATACTGTAACTGCAAATGACAAAGACTTGCAAAACATATAACAGTTTATTTTCAACAATTTATTTATTTATTTATTTATTTGTTGCATTTTTATACCGCCCATCTTCCAGAAGGAACTCTGATAACAAACTAGCTCTCTTCTTTAATACAAGACACATTCACAGCTGAACTTTTAATGTCCAATAATGTCCCTCCTTCTTTCCCACCAAAACTGCACCCACTGTTGCTTTAGAGCAGGCATGTCCAAACTTCGGCCCTCCAGATGTTCTGGACCACAACTCCTAGAATTCTAAGCTTAGATTACTAATGACAAAGGACTTTGGGAATTGTGGTCTAAAACATCTGGAGGGCCAAAGTTTGGACATGCCTGGTTTAGATGCTTCTAGTTATTCTAAGTCCTTCTCTATGAAACCAAAGTCCCAACATTCTGTCCATCAGTTCTTTCCTTTCACCCTTAGTGATATATTGGGACCTCTTAGAAATACACGGCACACTCCTTTTTCCTTCTCACAGAGTTCAAGTCCCACTGGGCTACCTTCAAGTAGAGCCAGCCTGTGTGGCCTTGGGCAGGCTGCACAGTCCCAAGATGCTTCCTGAAGAAGAGAACAGCAAGCACTTCTGAGTATTGTCTACTTTGAACACCCTGAAAAGGGCTGCCATAAGTTAGAACTGACTTGATTGTACATTACCATTTTTAAATAAGTGCTTGTAGGCATTTAATATAGTCCCTACTTATGCAGTAACACCTTGGTTTAAGAGTAACTTGGTTTGAGCGTTTTGCAAGACAAGCAAACATTCCTTCTAAATTTTGCCTTGATCAACAAGCAATGTCTTGCAATACAAGTACTGGAGCAGCAGGTCACATGATCACATGATTTGATGGTGGCTCTCCCACTGCCACTGGATTGTGGGTGATTGTGTGGAACGTTCCATCTCAGGCAAGCCTAAAAAGCAAGGGAAGGAGAGGGAAAGGTCTCTTGCACCACCCAGGAATGTTTTCAAAGGTGAATGCAGATTAGGGTTTTATTTCATTTTAATTTATATTTTTATTTGTCTTCTACATCCTTTCTTAATTTTCCAACTATTTCTAGCATAGTGCAGCTAGTCAAGTGTTTTATAGGGCTACAAATAGCACATTATTATTGTCACCTTAAAGCAGTGTTTTTCAACCACTGTTCCGTGGCACAGTAGTGTGCCGCGAGATGTTGCCTGGTGTGCCGTGGGAAAAATTCTCCCTACACCAGCAATGCCCCCCCCCGCATCCCGCTTGCGACCAAGGCAGTGGTGCGGCGAGGAAAGGCTGGCCGTGGGCGGGGGAGGAGAAGAAATAAGGGAGGAGGAGGAGGAGGAGGAGACTGAAGAGCGAGAGAGTGAGAGAGAGCCGGGAGACCCGCGCAGGCGCATTGCGGCGAAGGGCACTCCAGAAGCCGCTGTTAAAGGTTCTTGGGGTTGGTTCCCCCTCCTCGCTCACCGAACCCCCCTCCCTCCCTCCCCCGCCTCGCGCACTCGCTATTTACCTCCCGAGGGTGGGCGCGCGCCCCTGCCGAGCCAGGTAGGAGCGCGCGTGCGCACCCCTCTTTTAAGGGTGGGGAGCGGCCGGCCGTTGACAATGGTCATTTTGGGGGGGGGGTAAATAAAGGGGAGGACGTGGGAGGCTGAGGAGGGGATTCCTAGGACCTAGGGAGGAGACGGGGATGGGGGGTCCCTTCCGGGCCCTGTGGCTGCCTGGCTGGAAGGAGACGGGGGGGGGGAGAAGGGAGGCTTATACTGGAAGGGGTAAAAGATGGGTGTTGGGGGGGTCGTATATGAAGAGCCTCCCCCAGCCCCACCTTCCTGGGTTTCCAAGTTCCTCTGAAAAAAAAGTGCCAGGAGGAGGGAGGGGGAAGGTGAGGGCAGGCGGACATTTTGATAGGGATGCCTTGGGAGGGCCTGGGCTGGAGGATGGATTTGTTGTTGTTGTTTTTTGGGGGGGTGAGAAGTGTGTTTGTGTGTGTGTGATAGGCACAGAGTTAAATTTTTTAACATTTTCTAGTGTTGGTGTGCCTCGTGATTTTTTTCATGAAACAAGTGTGCCTTTGCCCAAAAAAGGTTGAAAAACACTGCCTTAAAGCACAGAGTAAAATTCAGTTCTTAGTCCCAAGCAGAGCAAATTTCACAGCCAGGTACTAACTAAACCATGGTGTGGGCATGGACTTCTAGCCAACTTTTGTGAGTTTGGGCATTTTTTGTGTACAGTATGTGGTCTATGGGACCCCAGAATGAAACATCTGAGTTTCCATTATTTCTTAAGGGAAAATGTGCTTTGATATATGGGTGTTGTGGTTTACAAGCATGTTTCTGGAATGAGTTATGCTCATAAACCAAGGTATTACTGTACTGTAAATGTGTTGGATATTGTTAACATTGTTAACATTTCATGTACAATGCATTATGCACCCAAGCCTTTTAAGCTTTTATTCTTGAAAACCAGACCACATTTGAGACAACAGTGGCCCACTTGTCTTCACATTAGGTCAAGTTACACTTGCATAAATTTGTTAGTCATTTCATCCGAGCAACATGTATTGTGCTACTAGTTATGTGGTTCCTATTAGGACCAATTGTGTAATGCATCTGCGCACGTCCTTTGTTGAAAATTACCTTCACCGCCGTGACTACAACTATGTTTCATGAAACGTTGTTATGCAAGCATCGCTGTGCAACAAGATTCTTGCCACTATGAGATAAATGATTCAGTCTGAGACTGAAGTCTTAACTTAAATGCTCAGGAAAGAACCCAGTTAAGGCCACTACATCTCTAACTATATGCAATAATTGATTAGTTACTACTGAACTCTTGAGGAATATACTTCCGAGCCATAATGCCACACTTAAACATATAAACAGATCCTGGCCTCAGAGCCATAAAACTATACTTTACAGCTTTATAGACCCTGGCCTAATGTTCCCACTATTTTTACTAATCAACTCTCCCTCCTCTTCTTCCCCCTCCTCCTCTCCCCCCTCCCCTATCCATCCCGCCCAACTCTATATACTACAGCCAATGAGTATCTGGTATGAAATGTATATCCCATCCCATATTATATTGCACACCTCATTCTGCTGCTATATATCTGAAGAAGTGGACGTGTAGTCCACGAAACATTACATTAACAAAATTTCGTTGTTCCTGCAAGGGGGCAATGACAATAAAGATTCCTATCCTATCCTTAAATATGAAAGTTACTCTTTAAGGTGCCACATGTTTTCTGTCTTTTGTTTTGTTTTTCTTTGATTTTTGCCTGAAATTACTGAACTCTTATAACATAATCTACATACTTGGAGGGAAATTTGAGCTGACAATGTGCAGCCCTCCAAATATGTTGTACATCCATACTAGTTAGTACACCAATCATTAGAAACAATAACACCAACACCACCTTGGGGTGGAGCCCTAGCTCTATAAAAACCCCAGCTGACTACAGCTCTGAACAGCAAAAGGGATCCCTTTGAATATATAAAAGCAACTGGCTCTGATACAAGTGTGGGCTTGCTGGGCAGGTAGGAATGTAAGTGTGTCTACTCTTAAGTGTAACATATCACCTTTCTGTTGAACCTCTGTGACAATTCTTCATGATCAGAGAAACTATAGCTGAACAGAATAAAATCACTGGCTAACCAGCACAATACCACATGATGCTTCTTTTCCTTAATCTACTAGTGATTGCACATATGCTATCTTTAAATGTTCTTTGGCAGCAGGTAAGCAGCGATTTCAAACCGATATGGAACCTCAGGAAACAAAACACCTTCTAAAACTTCCTTTGATAGCATCCCACATAGATATCAGCACAACATAAACACGTTAAAAGAACTGTGCCTCCTCCTAGGTTGGTCACGAAGATGACGTAAGATTGCAGAGTGATTTTACCTCTCACTCAGGTTCAGGATGTGCACTGCCTAGCACTCCATCACAACAGCTTCCTTTGAGAAGCTCACCGGAGGGAACTGTCCCCTCTTCACACATAGGCCTGCGAGGCAGGTCAGAGCGAGGCAAGATCAGGGCCCTCAAAGAGCCTCAATCCGTGGTGGGCTGGAAGGAGAACCTGAAACTCGACCTCCCACCTTGACCCTTGCAAGGGATGCTCCCCAAGAGTCCTCCCCGCTGTCGACGGCACCGTCATGGCTGGGCACCCGCTTGGGGCGGGAGAGGAGGCGGGGAGGGTCCAGGGGGCCACTATGGCTTGTCTCCTTGCAAGGCTCACTGGACGACCAGCCCAGTCCTGACCAACCCTCGCCCGCCCCCCCCCCCGGGCATGCAACCCCCATTACTGGAGGGGGCTGGGTGGGGAGGACGGCCCCCACTGCTTGATCCGCCTAGAGGGCGACGAGGGGCTCTGGGAGCGAAGGAGCCTCTCTTGCAACCCCCCCCCCCAGGCTCCTCTCGGCGGCGGCGAGGGGGTGGGATTTGGGGGGGGGGGACACCAGGCAGCCCTTCCTGGCGGGCTCCGAGGCAGCAGCGGCGGTGGCGGCGGCGGCGGGAGTTACCTTCGCCCTTGCCCAGGATGCGGCAGCAGAGGTTCTGCAGGAGGACGTTGGGCGACTTCTGGTCCGGGCTCGCCATCCTGGCCTCGGCGGGAAGGGCGGGGGGAAAGGCGCGCCCTCACGAACGGTTCACACACACCCTCCGCCCGCACCCGTGTTGCCCCAGCTCCGAGGGCCGTTTCTTCCCCCCCGCCGCCGCCGCCCCAGCCCGGGCACTCAAGGCGCCATTTTAAGAGAACCGCCGAAGGAAACGGGGTTGGGGGGGGAGGGGAGGGGAGGGGAGGGAGGCCACACAAGCGCCGGTTCCCAAACGCGCCGCCCCCACAATGCCTCGCAGGCCGGAGGAGGGTGTACCGCCGAACACCTTCCGTCGCGCCACGGGCCGGCCAAAGGGGTTCCCCACCGCCGCTACCAACGGGCACCGTCATATATTTAATAAAAACGACGAGATAATATTCCTTCGGTTATTATCCATGATCAGCCAGGCACGTTTCCCTCGAAGGGCCAGAATTAACCAAAAAAAAAAAGGGGGGGGGCTCGTCACTCGAAAATTGGCTACTCAGTTACGTCACCGGTGACAGAATGACGTCACAGGATTTGAATTTTTGGGGCGGGAGCAATTAAGGGCTACAGAAAGAAGCCGACGTTCTTCCTTGGTCTACTTTTGAGTCTTTTAAAATTCACTTAATTAAAATTGTTTGAATTTCTGTCTAAGAAATCTCGCACGCACAGCGTGTACGCATGTATGCGTAATATTTATGTTCTGCTTTTAATTCACTGAGTTCAGGGCACAGTACAGAACTATCCACAACATCAGCTGTCCAAACTTGGCCCTCCTGATGTTTTGGACCACAACTCCCACAGTCCTTTGCCATTGGAAATACAGGCTTGGAATTCTGGACGTTGTGGTCCAAAATATCAGGAAGGCCAAAGTTTAGGTAGAATGTGATTACTGGATGCATTCCATAGGTCACTGGAGGCTAGGACTGAAATCTTCCACACTTATGTCCAGTTCTTCCAAAACTGCACTACATTGTCCATAAGATACTAGCTGCAACATATGCATCTAAACTTAGTACATGACACCATTCAAAAAACAGCTTTTGTGGGTGATTTTACAATTTCTATTTTTTTAAAAAAAAAGAAACCACTAAATGCAATTATAAAACTTTTAAACAAGAACATATACTACTGCACTTCTTAGACTGTAGACAAGGCCCTTGCCAAATCCTTATAATTAATGACTCGGGATACAACATACAGTGAACCCCCGCCTATCGCTGGGATTAGGGACCCTACCTGACCTGCAATAATTGAAAATCCACAATATGCGGTTGCAGGTCGGGCCGGGCCTAGGGGGCCTAATGGGGGGCTCTTGTACTTATCCCTAGCCTGGCGCTGCCCCAAACAGGCCTGCGAGGGCCATTCCGGGCCTTCTGGAGGCCCCCAAAAGGCCTCCCTGCAAACTGGAAGTGACTTCCAGATCTCCGAAAATCATTTCAGAGGTCTCTGACAGGCCAAGATAGGCCCTCGGAGGCCTCAGAAATGATTTTCTGTGAACCGGAAGTCACTTCCGGCAATAAACGAATTCCAGTTCACAGGGAAGCCATTTTGGGCCTCCCAAAGGCCCAGGAAGTTCTACCCCAGAGAGCCTTTTTTCATATACCGTGGTCCCGTTGAAAGGAATATAAATTTCTGGGGGGGGTCTGTTGCCGGCGTGCTAGAGCTTTGCAGAATGCAATGAGCAGTCTGAGTCTTATGTAGACAGAAAAGCAGATTTATTGGTTGCAACCAAGGGAGCCCCCCACTCAATGCAAGATCGGAGTGAGAAGTCCGTTTCAGAAACGAAAGGAGATATATTTTATAAGGTTTTCCAGCACTCTTTTTCCCTCCGCCCATCCGAATTTACGTCACATACATTTGTTACATACTTCAAACACTAATTGACATCTTTGGCCATTTATTTTGTATTTCTGACACCAATTAAATGTCTTCATTGCTGTGGTGTTTGAACTGACTTACACGGACTAGTACCCATGATGCGTGCCAGCTGCTGAGCTCTCAAAAAAGAGATAAGGTTTTCTTGGCTGACGTATATGCAATTAGCTGTGTAAAGCTTCAAAGCTACGAAAATAATTAGATTGCTGGCTCAGCCAAATTTTGTAACAGAATTCCTACCCTCTTAGCGGCCGGAAAGGCTTGACCAGAGTTTTAGGACCGGATATACATGGATACAATTGCTTATTAATATTTCTACTTCTAAATATATAATTGTGTGGCTTATATTGTGATATGCTGGGGGTTACTAAAATAGCTATATATATATATGCATGATCTATACCCTTTCACTCGCCCCTGACGCGTTTTGGAAATTTACGCCAGTAAATTCTCCAGAGGTTGCCCTCCCGTGGCTCCCGTGATAGACATGTAAGGGACAAATAAACATATCAAAGGTGTATGTACAAAAGCGTGAATATTGCTTGATCTTCCCTGCTTACCATTCCCTTGGGGAGGGGTTTTTCATCATGGCTCAGGGAGTGATTTTTCAGTGTTCCTGACGAGAGTGTAGGCAGTTCTGCCAGGAAAACTTTTCCAGCCCTCTTTTCTTTTCTCAAAGGGCTTATAGGCACAGTTAAAAAAATGAATAATCACAAAATGATTTGTGGCATCTCATGGTGAGGGACGCATTTGAACAGGTGAATAACAAAGAAATACCCCTTAATTCACTAGGGCACTTTCTATAGTGAAATGTTAAGTTACCAGATAAAGTTTAGCAATGTCTGGGATTTAAAAAGACCCTCTGGCCCGACCCGCAGACTGCAATGGATGGATGCGTTTCACGGACCATAGCATTTAAATGTCCCCTGTTGGAGAAATGCAACATGGTCACAACCTCCCAAGGCATGCTGCTCACTGCTCAAAGATTCCAAATTCCCAACTTTTGAAGGGGCTGGCATAAGAATATTGTGATAGACTTGGATATCAAGATCCCTGTCCCAAAGTGATAACTAAACAGGCTTTAAACAGCAGATTTGTTCAGTACCTTATTTCAGGACAATCATGAAACCCAAATAAATTTTCTTGCAGCAGCAGTGCAAATGTGAGATATCGTGCTTGTGTGTTTGGTAGTCAGGCTGAAAACCCCTGAATTCTAACAAAGCACCACGCTTTAGGGTCATTTTGCAAATCAAACACTTATACAAATATGGGCAAGGCTCCTTTGCCAGCCTTCTCCCTTTTGCTGTCAAATGGCTTTAGACCTTGAAATATGATTTTTCATACTGTCATTTTTCATAAAGATACACAAACATTAGTACCTGATTTCATAAAACAAAAATCATGACGTGATTTTCAACCTTATTCAGGTGTGTGGTGTGCATTGAAATTATAGCAGGCTGTGCAGAATTACCCAGTTGTTCATGCATACAGGATAGCCCAGATGATAGACATTAGTTTTAGAAAAACCAACTTTTAGCCATAAACCATACTCAATAGTTATAGTCCCATGGTAGAGTCAAGGATGAGCTATTGAAATCAAGGCAGAGATGTCTCTGTAGCTGTCAGTTCACACACAAATTCAGCCCTGCAAATATGGGGCAAAAATTAGTTCATCATTGTCTTTGGTGAAGTAAATAATGTAGACAGCTATTCTAGAAAGCCATTGTTTTGTGGTATAAAGTATCGGAACACCCATGGGTGCCAAGGATGCTAGGAGGCAGGTGTGTGTGTGGCGACACAAGTTCACAAGTTCTTGGTGGTCCAGTGCATGGTGAAGGTCTGAATTTGAACCCCACCAAGTTTCTGTCCCGACGAAAAGGGGTGAAATTGCAGGCGTGAAGTCTGTTGGCCGCAATCCAAAGCAAAAGTCAGTGGCCGCTAAGCTCCTTCCGTCTCCCCCCTCAGAGACAGACAGAGAAAAGAAAAGAAAAGAAGGCAGACAGACAGGATGTCCACCCATCAACCTGAAGTGTAGGGGGAAATCAGCAGACGGCAGTGGGGCTCCCCGAAGTGGCAAATGCAAGGCGCCCCCAGGAACAGGTGTGATGACCACAGGTCAGGTGCAATTCGGCGTCCTCCGACCAGGGTGAAGTCATCTAAGGCATGAGGCATCATACTGCAGTGGGCAGAAGGCGTCACCGGTCAGGCCTCTCTCCCGCTCGGTCGCGGGGTGTGGTTCACGCTGGGTGAAAAGGCTGGCATCACTGGATCCAGGGGCCCACATCGATCGAACTGGCGGAGCGAAGTCATCTCGAAGATGGCATCAAAGACATCAAAGGCATCAAAGGCTCCAGGAGGGATAGTGGAATGGAGGGCAGGAAGGTCCCCATCTCAGTCATAGTCTGTTGCATTCAGTGTTTGTGAGTAAAAAAAAACATTTTCAGTGGCAAGGCATGATCATTACACGAATTATGAAAGGCACATTCAGAGAGGCACTTCAGCAAAAAGGTTTACAATGACTATCAATAATAGACAATAATACCATAAACAGTGATTAATAATTAACGTCCCTTTGCAAGGCTTCAAAATAAGCGCTCACTTGTCGGATGCTGGGAGGCTGGTGTGTGCGTGTGTGGCGACACAAGTTCACAAGTTCTTGGTGGTCCAGTGCATGGTGAAGGTCTGAAAGCAGTGATGACTTCATCAGATTTAAACCCCACCAAGTTTCTGTCCCGGCGAAAAGGGGTGAAATTGCGGGCGTGAAGTCTGTTGGCCGCAATCCAAAACAAAAGTCAGTGGCCGGTAAGCTCCTTCCGTCTCCCCCCTCAGAGACAGACAGAGAAAAGAAAAAAAGAAAAAGAAAAGAAAGCAGGCAGACAGAATTTGGCCCCGCACCCTGAGGTGCAGGGGAGATCAGCAGACGGCAGTGGGGCTCTCCGAAGTGCTAAATGCAAGGCGGCCCCAGGAACAGGTGTGATGACCACAGGTTAGGTGCACTTCGGCGTCCTCCGTCCAGGGTGAAGTCATCTAAGGCATGAGGAATTCCACTGCAGTGGGCAGGAGGCGTCACCGGTCAGGCCTCTCTCCCTGTCGGTCGTGGGGTGTGGTCCATGCTGGGTGAGGGGGCTGGCATCGCTGGGCACAGGGGTCCACATCGATCGAATTCGCGGAGCGAAGTCATCTCGAAGATGGCATCAAAGACATCAAAGGCATCAAAGGCTCCAGGAGGGATAGCGGAATGGAGGGCAGGAAGGTCCCCATCTCAGCATCCACGAACGGTGGCGTCAGCTTTCCAAACCCAACCGACTCCATGATCCAGAAAGAAAGAACGGGTGGGCGTTTTTCCCAGAGCAAAAGCCCGTCCTCCAGGATGTACCTGGGTAAAAGAAGAACACACACGACCACAAACAGACAAACACAGAGCACAAACCCCCACAAAAGGGCCCCTCAGCTGTCCTTGTCCTGCAAGGCAGGGTGGTACAGTCTATCTGACAGTCTTGAAAAGGAAAAAATGTCGTAAAAGGCAGACTGGGGCTTTCCTCTTCGTAAAACCAATACGTGAAGTAGGGGGGCCAAAGTCTATGATGAGGACACGTCTGCACATCAGTAGTTATGCACAAGTTCAGCTGGCCCCAATGAGTGCTTGCAAGGTGTAGGTGCTCAGGTGTCCCCAATCAACCACAGATCCCATCCCCAAGTCAAATTGCTCTCCTACACGGGGACAACAAAAAAAATGTAGCTGGCAGAATATCCAGGAGATGCAAAGTAGGCTCTTAGCATGAACCAAATTGTTGCAGAGGGGAGTTGGGGCTGGTATGCGGCATGATAAAGTCACGGCCGGCCGCACTTCACAATAAAAGTCAGTGGCTGTTTTAAACCCACTCTCTCCCCCCATAAACAAACAGAAAAAAAAAGAAAAGAAAAAGAGACAGGAAGACAGGATTGTAATCTGTCACCCTGAGTTGAAAGTGAATCAGCAGGCTGCCTCGGGACCTTCCGAAGTGGCAAACGCACGCTGTCATCTGGGGAAGGATGCCTCAGGACGGAAAGTGTTTCCTCCAGCGTCTTCCCGAGTGGAAAGAGACAGACAGACAGAAACAGACGAACAAACAAACACACACAAAAATGGCCAAGCAATCTGCAGATCATGGCCTTGTTCTCCAGGTGTGATAGTGCTACATGCAGTACACTGTGTGCAGATTTCAATGGCACAGTATAGCGCAGTCTATCTGAAAGTCTGAAGAAGGGAGAAAAAAAATGTCGCAAAAAGCAAATGTCCTGCAGAATGGGACATACCTCTTTGTGAAACAAGCATATGAATGGGGGGGGGTGGCCAAATGTTCGGAAAAATCGCTTGGCCATAGTACACAGCTGCACCTCAGTAGTTGTTCAGAAATTCAGCTCGGCCATGGTCACGCTACTAGGCTCCCTGTGAAATTTGTAACAAATTAATAATGTGCAGTACAGAACCATTCTGTCATGTGCACAGAAAAAAAAGGAAAAGAAAAAATTGTTAAGTCTATTTTGTTTTTTATTTGTGTAAAAAAAAACACCTCATTTTCCTCAGGGAAGCTCTTGAGACTAGGTGTGGGTTAAAAGCTGCAACCTAGGCGAGCCTTTTACCGCCTAGGGCAAAAAGAGAATTCTTTTATTCTCCTGTGTTGACTTAGTTATAAAGAGTCACTGAAATCGCAAGTCAATTCACTATCCCAGTAGCTTTTAAACTTATCTTCGAAAAGCCTAATTAAGAAAAGTGTGCAGTGTGTAGAACAAGCAAGGCTCGTCTTAAATTCTGGCGTTTAAGCCTGCTTGAAATGTAAATTCCTCTGGGAGGGGGAAAAGGGAGTTGGTTTTCCAGCTTGCCCTGCGAAGGGGGGGGCGATAGCAGAAAAAGAAAGGAGGGGCTGTGGACTTTTAAATTCCCCCGCGGCTGCATTATCCAGCCTGAGGCAAGCAGACAATCTCCTTTAATTACTCTGTAATGAATTAGGTGTGAAATACACTGGAACAAAGGGGCAATTCACCATTTCTGTGGCTTTCAATCTTGTTGTCTGCTTAAGCCTAATTTGAGAAGTGTGGCTTTTGTAATGAATAAGCCAAGCCACCTAAAAGTGAGACATGTCCTCTGTCAGTCTTGCTTGTCCACCCCAAGTCGGGGAAAAAAAATCTTAGGTGGACGTGTAAAATTTCTCTCTCTTCCTTCACCCTCATATCTATGGGGAGGCAAATAATGCCTAGATGGTACTTAAGTCCTTATGAAGAACATGAAATCACAGTTAAACAAAATTCCTGCTTATTCTAAGACACCCGTTTGTTCCGGGGGGGGGAGAGAGAGAGAGAGAGAGAGAGAGACTAAGATCTCCTCCCCACTTTTCCTTTGTCTAAAAAGGTAGACTTGGCGCAGTTCCTGAGAATCTCCCTGTGTTTGAAATTAAATTGCCTTGTCTTTTCTCAAATGTTTTTAACTGCTTTTGGAGAAGGGAAAAAAGGCATTGATTCTACTTTCTGTCGTGGCCAGCTGCCAGAAGGGGCTCAGCCCCTGATTCGATTTCCCTGCTTTTGATTATTAATAGTTCAGAAATAACGTCTCTACCTATCTCCTCCTGTAACGCATAGCAAACATTAGTTCTGTTTAAGGCTTCTATATCCAAGGAGTTGGGGATCTGTGTAACGGGATGGAAGCACCTCCTGAATGCTTGAATTAAGCAATGCAGAGGCATACAGACAGCTTGCTCCCTCTGTTTCTTCCGAGTCTCGAGTCCCTCCATATCCGTTCCCATCTCCGTCTTTCCGCGTCCTTCTGCTACACTTCCCCTTTTCACCTGTCTCTTTCTATACTCCTTCAGTCCACCATCTTGCCTTCCTTCCATCATCTTTCAGGTTTATAAAACCAGTTTAAAAGAATGGGGTGGACGTTTTTACCCTATAAGTCCTACCCAATTTTACTAAAAATGCATTACTCAGATGCCCTATGATGTTTTCCCTGTAAAATGTCCCTTCAGCTGGTAAATTTTGTCGTGTGACCAACCAGTCACAAAATACGTAGGATGTTGTTTATCCCTGAGTACTCAAAAGTACCCTTCTCACTGCCCATTTTTCCCCTGGTGTTATCAAAATTGCTGGCGGGGTCTTCTAGTTGGCAGAGTATTTGGTCTCTATATTAATTAACTAAGCACGTCCTTATAAATTCACACGCCTCTTGCTAGCAGGTCATAATTGGTCTGCCCTCCTTGAGGGCTAGAATCTTAATTTGAGATGGTAAAGTCCTGCCTTATCCTAGTTAGAGGGGCTCTTCTTAAAGCTTACTTTTGTTCCATTTAATACTAAAATCATTACTTCTGGTGGCAGAATTCCAATGTTACCACAGCGCACATCAAAAGGGGGTGCATAAATTGCTTTAATTTATCCCCATTGGATTGTTTTAAAGGTCTAACTGTGTGCCTATAAATTCTCCCACAACACCAAACGGAATCGCACTTAATTAATCACACCACACACACAACACGTGATACTGACGCGGCCTAAGTAGGTCGCCCTGGCTTAAAAATCGCGCGTCCACACTCAGGTCGCCAAGGGTTATGTCCTAGAGATCAACCCGGCTCATTCATACACATCAATCACTGATTCCGTTTGATTCACACAAATCATCCACAATATTTTTTCCCCAAATAACCTGCCTATGTCCTCTGCCTAGGGAGAAATCTTATTAACTATCTAAATTCAAACGGAGGTGGTGCTCCGTTGGTGATGGTGGGACAAAGATTGCCAGTCTTTGCCGCCGCTTTAGACACAGAGAATGGCCATTTCTCTGCTGTTACGCAGGGTATAGAGGCACAGCCCCTTACCTTGAAAAACACACATACATGAAGCTTCTTTTACACAAAATTCAAAAGTGGAATTTCCATCCCACATACCCATAAATTAATATATCTTTAAACTTTCCCAGGATGTTAGAGCAGCACTCTTCTCCTCCTGTTTCAAACACTTGGGGGGGGAACCCTAGGGATGTTGGATTTTGCAAAAAACCCCTCCTCCCTTGGGGATTTCAGGGTCGTAGTGTCCCTTAATGTCCCCTGGTTCTTGGGATGTTAGGGTCGTATCCGACCCTCCTCCTCCCTGTACCCCCCGGGGCCGACAATAAGAATTCGCAATCTTCTCCACTCCACAGAGCTGTTAGATTCGAACTCACGCCACCCCACAATCGGTTTTCTACCTTACCAGATTTCTTCTGCGCAGTCCTCTCCAATTCCTCCTCCTGCCGGCACTTGGTTTTCTCTCAAGTACGGTAGCCCATTTAGTGCTGACAGAGTGATCCTCCTCACAAATTTGAGGGTCCGGACTAGGATCAGTCAATCAGCACAAACTCCTTACCGTGACTTGAGTCAGACTCTGCAAGCCTCCTAGCAGCGGCAGTTTTCCCCAGCATCTCCACCAAATAAAAGGAATATAAATTTCTGGGGGGGTCTGTTGCCGGCGTGCTAGAGCTTTGCAGAATGCAATGAGCAGTCTGAGTCTTATGTAGACAGAAAAGCAGATTTATTGGTTGCAACCAAGGGAGCCCCCCACTCAATGCAAGATCGGAGTGAGAAGTCCGTTTCAGAAACGAAAGGAGATATATTTTATAAGGTTTTCCAGCACTCTTTTTCCCTCCGCCCATCCGAATTTACGTCACATACATTTGTTACATACTTCAAACACTAATTGACATCTTTGGCCATTTATTTTGTATTTCTGACACCAATTAAATGTCTTCATTGCTGTGGTGTTTGAACTGACTTACACGGACTAGTACCCGTGATGCGTGCCAGCTGCTGAGCTCTCAAAAAAAGAGATAAGGTTTTCTTGGCTGACGTATATGCAATTAGCTGTGTAAAGCTTCAAAGCTACGAAAATAATTAGATTGCTGGCTCAGCCAAATTTTGCAACAGAATTCCTACCCTCTTAGCGGCCGGAAAGGCTTGACCAGAGTTTTAGGACCGGATATACATGGATACAATTGCTTATTAATATTTCTACTTCTAAATATATAATTGTGTGGCTTATATTGTGATATGCTGGGGGTTACTAAAATAGCTATATATATATATGCATGATCTATACCCTTTCACCGTGATATAGTGGGACCGCAGTATATGAACCGCGAACAGGCAGGGGGGGGACCACAGTACCAAGAAAGAGTAGACAAAAACATGTGGCACCTTAAAGACTTTCTTTGTTTCTGTTCAGTCATTCATTTGTATCTGACTCTTTGTGACTCCATTGACCGGAGCACGCCAGGGCCTTCTGTCTTCCACTGCCTCCTGGAGTTTAGTCAAATCCATGTTGGTTGCATCGATAACACCATCCAAACATCTCATTCTCTGCTGCCCTCTTTGCCTTTTGCCTTCAATCTTTCCCAACATCAGGGACTTTTCTAAAGACTCCTATCTCCTCATAAGGTGTCCAAAGTACTGGAGCCTCAGCTTCAAAATCTGTCCTTTCAATGAACATCCAGGGTTGATTTCTTTCAGGATGGATAGGTTTGATCTCCTTGCAGTCCAGGGGACTCTCAAGACTCTCCTCCAGCACCACAGATGAAAAGCGTAAATTCTGCGGCAATTAGCCTTCTATATAGTTCAGCTCTCACTTCCATACATCATTCCATACAGCTTTGACTATTCGGACCTTTGTTGTCAAAATGATGTCTCGCTCTTTAAGACGCTGCCTAGGTTTCTCATCGCTTTCCTCCCAAGAAGCAGGTGTCTTTTAATTTCATTGTTGCAGTCACCATCTGCAGTGATCAAGTAACCCAAGAAAATAAACTCTGTCATTCCCTCCATTTCTTCCCCTTCTGTTTGCCAGGAGGTGATGGGACCGGTGACAATGATCTAAGATTTTTTTGATGTTGAGCTTCAGCCCATTTTTTCACTCTCCTCTTTCACCCTCATTAAGAGGGTCTTTAATTCTTCCTCACTTTCTGCTATCAGAATGGTATCATCTGCATCTCTGAGGTTGTTGATATTTCTTCCGGCAATCTTAATTCTGGCTTGTTATTCATCTAGTCCTGCCTTTCACATGATGTGCTCTGCATATAAGTTAAATAGGCAAGGTGACAGTATATAGCATTGTCATACTCCTTTCCCAATTTTAAACCAGACAGTTGTTCCATATGCAGTTATTACTGTTGCTGCTTGTCCCACATATAGATTTCTTAGGAGACCGATAAGGTGGTCAGGCATTTTAACATTTTCTTTAAGAACTTGCCACAGTTTGTTGTGGTCCACACAGTCAAAGGCTTTCACGTAGTCAATGAATCAGAAGTAGATGTTTTTCTGGAACTCTCTAGCCTTTTCCATAATCCACCGCATGTTGGCAATTTGATCTCTAGTTCCTCTGCCCCTTCGAAATCCAGCTTGCACTTCTGGGAGTTCTCTGTCCAAATACTGCTGCAGCCTCCCTTGTAGAATTTGAGCATAACCTTGCTAGTCTGTGAAATGAGTGCAATTGTACGATAGTTGGAGCCATTCTTTGGCATCTCCCTTATTTGGGATTGGGATGTAGACCGATATTTTCCAGTCCTCTGGATGAGTTTCCCAAATTTGCTGGCATTTTGCGTGTAGCACCTTTACAGCATCCTCTTTTAAGGTTTTAAATAGTTCAACTGGAATGCCATCACCTCCACTGGCGTTGTTTGGAGAGATGAAAGTAAACTTCTATCCATGCTGTCTAACTCTGTTCACATTATATTTATGAAGTACTGTAATTGGTAGGCTCTATTCTAAGAGGATTTGCCTTATCCCAACCCCAGACATCAACAGAATCATGAGCAGAGGACTCCTTTCAAGCTGGGATCAGAAACCTTTGGTCCTGTACACATTGAATAACAATGCCCATCGTCTTTGATTATTGGCCACTCTGTTTGGGATGATACGTGATGGTTTTCAATAACATCTGGAAGTCCATAGGGTACCTACCCATGTTTGAAAGCTTTTGCCGTAAAGCTAAATGATGTAGAGTTTTTTTAAAAAAATCATTGATCTATGTATGTATTCATTTTTTTCTTTTGAACTGAATACTTGAAGTCCGCTGAACACACTTGAAAGTAGATCCAGTTGAAATCAATGACATGGACTGCCAATTAAATATGGGCACAAATGACTTGTAATTCTGATGTACACATTTGTATACATATTAAGAGAAATTTTAGACATACTACTGTATTTGTATGGGAGTAAATCCCATTGAATTCACTGGGAATTATGATTGTGCAAGCATATATATCATAGCCTTTTAAAAAACTAACTTTTCCAAAATTTTAGGTCTACTTAACATGTTTTAACTAATATGTTTTTTATATTTCACCTGTAATCTTTAATGTTTGCTTTCATAAGCAGAGATGCTTTATTCTAAAGGCAGGATTAAAATACCCCCAAAACATTTCAATACAATTTTTAAATCAATGTCCTTACACCTAGTAGAAACCAACCATCGTGTGTTTCTTGGCTTTTATTTATAGGACATATGGAAAAGCCATATAGAGAAAATCAATTCACATAGAAATGAGTTATTCCTTTAAACTTCTCCTAGTGGTCTTGCTGAAGCTGCTATTCAATTAGACGAGGAATGAATGAACAGAAAACTAGTGGACTTGAGATTGTTTACAAGGCACTCAGGCTTCAAGTCATGAATGAAAGGTTCAAGTGGTTCCAGGGAGAGGCTTCAAATGAGCTACAAAGCACAGAAGCAGAGGTCAACAAGCATGGACTTAAAAGTATTATTATCAAGGTAAAAGCTCCAGAAATCCATCAGAATGAAATGTTCTGTATCCAGAGTAGCATTTTCATTCTCCTTTTCCCTCTGAGTTTTGGTAATGCAATGTTTAACCTACTGTTCTTTTTTCCAAAAAAGAAACCAGAAATACAAATATAAAACATTTAAACAAGAACATATACTATTGCTCTTTCTAATCTAGACTGTAGACAAGGCCCTCGCGATTAAAATTGATGACTCACGGGATTCGACATTCCAAGAAATAGTAAGCATTCTTTGGAAAATGGAGATACCTATGATTGGCTCTTTGTACACGACCCCTAATTGTTTGCTAATTGTAGTTCCTACATCCTGACATTTTCTCTCCAGTATTATTATTTTGCAATCTGCCGGCTAGTATTCTTTTGGCCTTGTGGCAATATACAGGAATTATCTGTTAAATAAAGAAAGACAGGAGCCACTGCAAACCAGATCATAATATGAACAAACTGTTATTAAATAGTTAAAAGCATGGTAGGCAACTGAGATAGAACAAGAGCAAAGTGATATATGCTCCTTTACCATTTACATGGGCTACAGGTCTAGCTGATAGCCAGGTCTATTGGAAGATGGGCGGAACAGAAATATAAAAATATAAAAATAAATAAATAAATACGTTTCCTTCCAAAAATCACTCTGGATTAGCAAAGACTGAGTTAAATGCAGACTTCAGATTAAGCAATATATATTTTAGGGATTGAGAACCTTGGGATGTCCTGACACTTTGAACTTCAAATCTCTGGTTAAGACTTTGCAGAGCTAATACCTAAAATAACAAGGATTAAAAAAGAAGCTATCTGATTTGTTGATTGTAATAAAGGGATTAATTAAAGGAAGGAAAGAGTTTATAATTTTGGAAATTGATTTGGACCTTTAACAAGACCAATGGATTATGGCTCTGGAGCAGGACATATACATAACCAGACATTCCCTGGTCTGTTGGTCATCAGAATGTTCATGGTATGATATAACTCCTGTATCTGTGGAATTTGTTTCCACAGTTTCAGTTATCCATAGGTTACTGCTTTTTGGATACGCTTTTTTAAGGCTACAAACCCCTGCATTTTTAGAGCATAATTAAAACATTTTTATATATTTCTGTATTTTTCAAACATTGGTACCTACATTTTTTCCCATCGCTGTAAAACTTTTGCATGTTTTCAACAGCTTTGAGGTATTTCTGTCAGATGGAACATAGCAATGCAAATAAATAAAGCTTCAAGTGTATTATACCAAATATATACATCTTACTTGTAGTATCCATATTTAATGCTGTTTTATTCATTGCTCTAATGCTTACTTATTTTTTCCCACTTCCTTAGTCCCTTCTACAGAGCTGAGGAAGTGTTTAATTTGCCAGTATTTGAAGTGGCTCTCTTAATGCACTTCGAATTGACAGCAAGCTTGGGTTGCTTGAGGTCTGTGTGTCATCTGGATGGGAGGGCCACTCCAAATGGCATACCACACTTTCCAGCAACCCTATTTAGCCTTCTCCCGCTAAGTCAGGGTTCTGGTTTCAAACTTGATGACTCCTCCTGGAATGACCCCAAAACATTCGGAGACAGGTTTTCTTCTAACAAACGTTTATTAATACCTTCTTCCAACCTGTGAATAATAACCTCTGTTGGACCATTATATCCACTGGAACGGTCACTTCAGGGGCCAATGGCGTTCTCCCAATCGGTTCTTTTAAAAGTGAAAGGTCCCAAACCATTCCCAATCTATCAGCTTCCACCTTGGTATTCCTCTCCCTGAACAAAGAGTTCCACAGTAGGGGTGGCGAGCCCATTCTGCTTCCCACTCTCATGCCCTGCTCTCTGCCAAATCGATCAATTGTCCCCTCATCATAGGGCCCTTGTCTTTGGGGAACACATAGTCAGTGCATTCTAGCAGATCAATCTCTCCCTCATCCACCTGGACTCCTTTTCCTGCTCTTTTCTAGCCCCTTATATCTCCACTCTTCATGCCACTCCCACTGCCCTTTGCTTGCCATCAGGAACACTTCCACGATTGGCAGTCAGCATCCCACACTCCACTTCATGCTCCTTTCACTGGCTCCCAGCTCTCTTCTTTCCTTGAACATGTATGACTGGCACCACCTTGGACATAGCCTCACTGACTTCAGGCTTTTCTGAAGGAGTGGACAGCTCACCCTGAACCTTCGGATCCTCCTCACACCTGTCCACTCCAATTGCCTCATAAGTCTGTGACACAGGGGGACCTCTCTCCAGCCGTAATAAAATAAATAATCTTTTACAAAGTCATGTGTGAAAGAGAACAGATGCTAGTTTGAGCTTTATGTGGTTGTTTAAAGCAAGTTGAATTCATGTCAGGTTAAATTAATTATTTTTCTCCTTTGATTGTACATAATCTGGCTATAAAATGAGTAGGCTAGAAGGGAAGAGTAGACCTGGCTATCAGCCAGACCTACAGCCCAATTACATGGAAGTCAAAACCCATCATGGTTGGGTAAAAACTTTAAGGCTTGCCAGCAAAAAAATAACTACATAATAGTTCAACATTCGCTCAGCCTTCCATCCTTCTGAAGCTGGTAAACTGAGTATGCAACTTGCAGGAAAGGATGTTGCATAATGTGTGTTATTAAATTGTAAACTGCCCATAGAGCTTTAAGCACTATGGGGTGCTTTATAAGCAGCACGCTTTTTTGCTTTACTCTCCAGAGTGGCCTTGCTGCCAGATGGAAGGTCTAGAAATCAAATAAATAAATAAATAAATATTAGTGGATAATGCCAGCATCATGCCAGAAGCAGAAGATCTGAGAGAACCAGGAAGCAGAAAGAAGCTTTATAAAATCATAATTTGGAATTTAGAGGATAAATTCAAATCTGCAGTATCCAGTGCCCTGGATACTCCTTTACGCTGATTATGTCATTATTGCATCGGAGAGTACGACAGATCTTGATAATCAAGCCCAAGTACAGAGTGACTGTCTGATAAGTCCAGGTCTGCACCTGACTGTGAAGAAGACAGAATATCTGACAACTGACCCAAATGAATATGGTACTATCCAAATTGATGTTACAGTATTGACTTACCGAGAACTGAGGAATCCAAATACCTTGGTTTCATGATCACAGCTATTGGGAGTCTGAATCGCAAAGTCACATCAAGGTGAGGTCTCCTCACATGCCCTAGTGACGTCCCGGCTGGACTACTGTAATGCACTCTAAGTGGGGCTACCAATGGAAAGTCTCAGGAAACTTCAATGGGTCTAGAACGCAGTGGCCAGATTCCTGACAGGTGAGTTACAGAGATCACATTACACACATATTAAAGCAGCTCCACTAGCTGCCAATCACCTACTGGGCACAATTCAAGGTGCTGACCTTAACCTACAAAGCACAAAATAGCTTGGGTCCAAGCTACCTCAAAGATCGAATCTCACAGTATGAACCAGCTTTGGTGTTAAGATCATCAGGAGAGGCCTTTCTCTCCATCCCACTACTTTCACAGGTGCACCTCAAAAGAACACATGAAAGGGATTTCTCTGTTGCTGCTCCAAGACTTTGGAACTCCCTCCCGCTGGACTGCCCCATCTCTGCTGTCTTTCCAGAAGCAGGCAAAGAACTTCCTCTCCAGGCAAGCTTTTCCTGAATAAAGGACTACCTACTGTGTCACTTTTATATGGATTACCATGCATGATTGCATTGACTGATTTCATAAGAACACCAGTGTTTGCCATGTTACTTTCCACCCCTCATAATGGATTTTTCTTTTCTTCTTGCGTGCTCTTTGTAGCTCTACTGTTACCTTTTAATGTTCTAAGACACCTCTTTTAATTCCCTGTTTTTAACTTGAATATGTCTTAAATGTTCTGGGCTGTATATTGCTCCTCATTATTGTAAGCCACCTTGGGTCCTTTTCCAAGGAAAAGGGTGGAGTAAAAATATTCATTATAATAATAATATAGTAATAGTACTTTTGGGAATCCGTTCTTTGAAAACCCTTCTCAAAATTAGCTTATTTTTAAAAAGCTAAAAAAAAACTTTAATGGGAGTTTGGGCAGTTAAAAATATTTGCGGGATCAATAATTTATCTAGAGGAAATATGTAAATTCATAGCATATACACTCTTGCAAAGGGAAGAAAGCCTGTACTGTCTTTTTAAAATTAGATTAATCAGCCCAACCTTAGCCCTATGAATATACTTGGACAATAACAGCCAGAAGCGTTTGCAAAAACTCTGTAATATTCTTCATGATACACTAGTAAAACGAGTGAGTGTTAGATTAAATTAAGCCTGGATCATTTCCAAAAGAAAAAAGACCAAATTGGGGCTATCACACACTTGAGGTATATGATGAAAACACAAGGGTTACTGAAATACAGTACAAAAATGAAATACTGTACCTTAATACTGGAAAAGACAGCAAATGGAGGGGCAAAAGCATCATTTTTAATTCAAAAGATGAAGTTATTAATTCACTGGATTTGTATAATCGGAGTTTGTGACAGCTACTAATACTGTAATGGGCTTCCAGCATTTTAGGAATTAATTTATATGTATATGAGGCTGGTTGGAGGGGGTCCTAGCCACAAACATGGAGATTATGAGCTCAGTTCCCCAGCACACATCCCAAGAAAAATTAAACAAGCTGCAATATTTAGTATACCTACAAGAAAAGTAAATGAGAATATGCTACAGCCTCTACTCTCTCTTTTTTTAAACTGAAACTCCAAATTAATTTGATTAAATAAAACCCCATATGCCTAAAAATCTACTAATATGAGATACTTCTGCTCTAGGAACACCCTTCCGAGTGATGTGCACTCTGCAGAGTCCCTGCTGGCCTTTCGTAGAGCTCTTAAAACCTTGCTCTTTCGAGAGGCCTTTGGTGACCAAGTTTAATCTATGTAGTTATTCAGGGGTTCCCTCCCCCCACCACCACCATTCGCCATCTCCGCTTATCTCGGAAAGTTAGATGTATGGCTATTGAGCCTTTTGGCTAGAATGCTAAGAGTGCCAGAAGTGTTTTAACTTGCTGTTTGATTGTTATTGTATTTATTGTTTATTGTATCTGTCTATTGTATTTTGTATTGACGACCATCGCTTGGTCCGTCCACTGGAAGCCGCCCAGAGTTCCTCCGGGAAGATGGGCGGGATATAAGTCCAATAAATAAATAAAAATAAATAAATAGGCTGGATCAAGATTTATCTGGATCGTCTGCAGGCCTGAAATATAAGACAACGTTCATAACAAATGAAATTATTGATGAATGTTGGGGGGAAACTCAATAGCTAATTTAACATTTTGGTTAACTCAGGTCTTAATTAGGTCAGGCAACCATGTAAAAACACTTGAC